>CM077517.1:12383586-12399350 GCA_039654895.1 Mongoloraphidia duomilia | reverse complement strand
GAGGGGTGTCACGGGGGGTGGGGCTTCTGGGGGGCGTGCTAAGAGGGCAGGGGACGACGGTGCTAGATAGCTATTGCGGTACGTCGCTCTCAGACCTGTATTTGCGGAGCTCTGAAACGTTTGCCACCAATCTGATGGAAGGAGTCGTCGCTGGGGGTGGGGTAACTAGGGGGTGGGGCTTCTGGGGGGCGGTAGCTAGTGGGGTTAGCTGGGGGCGGTGTCTGGGAGAGGGGATCTGAGGGGTGGGGCCTTAGGGGCGATATCTCATGGGGGGTGGCTGGGGGCGGGAATTGCTGGGGGCGGGGGTGTGACGTCACGTCTGGTGGTTGGTGGGTCCAGAACCGGCGAATACCAATACTCTCGTTATAACTATTTCTTCAGCTGTAGTAGAGAGGTTTAAATTTTTTGAAAAACAGGACCGTGATAATTGTAAAGAAGTTTCAAAAACGATGTAAAGAGTAATAATTAACACTACGAAATGATCATAATGTATACCTGACAGGTCGTACTTCAGTGTGTAGTTGTGGCTTCACAAGCGACGTGATATGCTGTTTCTATGCATTTCTCTGCTCTGAAGGTTTTACTCAAACTACAACATCTAAGAATCAAATCTAGCCGCATGAATGTAAACAAAAGAATATTCAATTCATCTCAGCTGTTGCAACTATTGAGTAATGTAATAATGAACCCTGTCCACAGGGATATCAAAATGGCTACACAACACACCTATCTCCCACATACATACATTTACGCACTTGAGTAGGTGGAGGCAATGGCTCTCAAGTCACCACAACCTGTTTTATTACCGTTCCCGAACACTGTAGAGTAAAGAATATCATAAGGAGAGATTCTCTAAAAAAAATCATAGCCTATAACGAGTTTTAAAATTAAAATTTATTTATTTTTTGAGAAGAAAACATGATTTTTTATAAAATATCTCTGACATTGAATATGCAAATAAAAATATCTAATAAATTTCAAATTTTTGTATTTTTTTAATTCAATGTCTTTAGAATTGTTGAGAAATTATAATACTTTGCAGCTTTCAAACCGAACGAGACATTGTGCTTGATAGTTAGTATAACATGTTTTTAATCCGGTGATTTTAAAAAATATTCCAAATACCTATACCTATAATCAAATTCAAAAATTTTTTAACGTATAAAAGCTAACAAAATTGACCAATTTGATAGAGAAACCATACCGATACCAGTACATGTGTGTATCTCTTTGGGCGTAAAAGTTTATAAAAAATTACAAAAAAACTTTTTATTGGTCACCCAGCTGTTAAAAATACAGCAATACGTATGCTCTTATTGATATATTGTTTGATATAAAAACAGTCAGATTGCAAAGCTTATTTTTTTTGTAATGTTTTAAGAGAATTAAATAATTATTAGATATTATTATTATATAATTTAACTTCAAAAGTAATAACGTAACATTCACAATAATTATCTTTCGAACTGCCACACGACTCAGTTTATTTAATATTGTACAGTTTAATAGTGCACCGGAGGACAATGTGGTCCAGTGGTTAGCGTCGAGGTCTCTGGATTAGACACTGTAGTGGGTTCGAATCCCACCTCCGCTCATGAATGTTTTGTGATGTTATTAAGTTTTAAGTTAATTGTTATTTAATGTAATCAAGACGCTAGTGACCTAAGCTGTCGACGCGTCTATACTTTACAATAAATAAATAAAATTAATAGTGCACGACTATTTGTTTAAAACGATGTATTAGCTTTGTTGGCTTCACTTGCTACAGTACAGAACAGCTTCACCCGGGACCTGCAGGGTCAAAAGCAAAATTATAAATTAAACAATATACCAGGACACCAAAAATGCACACAAATCAACTTCAAATGTTTATTTAAAAATGGGGCGACGTTTGAAGTCATTACGTAGTTATATATGAATTCTGCATCGGTACCTTCTTATTTATTTTTCTGTTCTGAGGGTTGGACGGTTCCGGACATGCGAGAGCGAGTAAGACAGAATGAATGGATAGAGGAGAAGTCTCTCTCTGCCTATATAAACTCTCTTAACACAAGATATATGAAAAACAAACCAGCTGGAAAATGTACCTTTGACCCTCATCGTACAGGGCCAACCGAACTCTTCTCTCATTCCCTTGCTCGTTAACGCTCGTGGTACACGTGCGTATTTACCTTGTTAACTCTGCTTATGTCTGGTACACCGCAAATACTCGATGACTTGTCCAAGTCGGATGGCGGATATGTCATTCTATTTCATCTGTCAATAAACGTGCGTACACACATTCGACACACAAAAAGTTCACTCGCTTGATTCAAATTGTCGGTTAGTTAGCGAACTGTATGGAACAGATGTTGCCAACAGTACGACATTTCTAAACGGCATTAATCAGTAATATATGAATCGAATAGGAGAGATCGTTAGACTGTTTTCACACACACCGGTTTTGGACTTACGTCCACATTCCATTAGTGGAGTGAAGAAGTAAATGAGGCTTTTCAGACAGGACGGCAACGGCACGGCGCCGTTACCGTGCCGTTCAGCAGCCGTCCGTTACGACTACAATGGACGGCGACCGTGCCGTTCCAAGGCGACAATGGCCTATGTCAGGGGTCGGCAACTTTTTGAGACGGAAGAGCCAAAAGTTACAATTTACAAAATTTCCCAGTTTTTAAAGAGCCACTAACATTTTTATTTCAATATTATGGTATTTGATTAGGATTATAACTAAACAAACAGAACAGTGTTGCCACATTTAAAAAATGTCAGCTGTCCGTATACTCTCTGCTCCACCTATTCTCACTGTTCTCTGGTGAGTGTTTTTATCCTGTTTAAAGTTTTTTTTGCAGTATAATATTGAGTTTTGAAAATAAAATAATATAATTATTAATATTTGCGCATGGAACTGGAGAGCCGCAGGTTACCGACCTCTGGCCTATGTGGTTAAATGCAGGTTTTCGCGCCTACAACTTTCTCGCACACCGGCTTATAAAAAGTCACTTTAAAATTTGAATGTATACACGCATACATCTAAAGTAGCTATTTTATAGGGGGTATGACAAAAAAATATTTTTCAGGTCGCTCTTAAAATTGTCCTCAGGTTAATAAAACGGGTCTTCAATTTAGTTAAGTGACGTCTAAGTGACCTCTCTACCGTGACATTTCTAATTTTGTTAAGGAACTTTTAGAAGGACATCATTCAACGTTACGGTGCGGTAGTGCATCTAATTTAATTGGTAGTTGATGTAGTTTCTATTGTTTAGTTCATTTGCCGGTTGAACAATAACTTTGTGAACCTTAACTTGTCGGGTCAACCTTTGTATAATAATATATACATTGAACACACCACACACCTATACATTGCAAAACGCCTACTGAAATATTGTGATTAGTTTTGTCATGTGACTGGGCATAACATGGTGGTAAATTGCTAATAAACTCATTCACCACATTTTACTTCTGTTCCCCTGTTACACTGAACCGAACGTCCCAGCGAAGCTATTATAAATACGGTAAATATTGCATGAGAAATACCGAATACCACTCTATTTTCAAGTTTGGAAAGCAACCCTACAAGTTTGTTTCGTAGTATTATATTAATATATTATGTTAAGTTTGCAGATTTCTTGGACAAGTAAGTTAATTATTAGTTACATTGATCAGTAATGAAAGAAGATCAGGTTTATCATGTAAAAGTAAGACTTATTAGAGCAAGAACATATGAGGCGGTTTGTGACGAATCAACAGACAAATCGTCCGCCAACTCATCAAGTGGTTCACTATACATACTAGTTGAACTGTACACACGGCAATGCAGACGAAGAATCGTCGGATCATACCTATTATATGGATGCCTTGACGAAAGTGTTCACACGACAAATTGTTTTTTAAACTTCATATTATTGAATAAACTGTCGCGAACTGACAACAGGCATTATTGGCGACGAATAACCACCGTCCTGTGTGTGCTTAGAAAACGTCGGACGATTCGTCTGCTGATTCGTTACAAACCGCCTCGTGTGTTCTTGCTGCTCTTATTTACCACAATTTTATTATTTGTATAGATACATATTATTATACCGATAGTACAGGCGAAGCACAGTTGTTTTACCATTCCAACTCCACAAGTGGGGAATGTTACTAATTTGAGTCAAAATTCACTTTTCGCAATTTACAATATTTTTTTGTTTCGAGGTTACCGAAGTCCAAAATACATATATTTGGAAAAAGTCTTTTCGTCTGTTTGTTTGTTGGTCTGTGAGCACGATACAGGCCAAACGACTGAGCGGATCGTAACCTTGTTGTTTTTGGGAAAAGTCAGTGCATGCGCAGAAGATATATATAACGTTGTTTTTTCTATTACAACGATATGCTTTTCACAACGATTTACTAACTCATTTTATCCAAAAAGTTTTTTTTCTAAACTTTGTAGTTTCGTAGATATTTTGGAAATAAAAACTCAGTTGTTTTTTTGTTTTTAAGTAATTGATCAGTCAGAAAGAAATGAGACAAGCATGCTTTGATTATTTTTACATGTAAACCACGGGGTGGTAACAAAGGCAATGGAAAACTATTGTACGAGTGAATTGTAAATTATAGACGCTCGACGGAAAACAGTGTTATCTTATAAAAATATTGAAAATTATTTTTATAATCCTAACACTTGTTTTTAAAAATTTTCAAAGAAATTTGTTTATAGTTTTAATTTAAGAAATAAACTCGGGTCGCAGTGCCAAAACCCTGCCGACAATATAGTGTATTTGCTAATACAGGTATTGTAGCGTTATAATGTGAATTTAAGTTTGTTTTTGGACAAAACAAAAAATTTAACCCCTTAATACATCCCTTAAAATAATATTTTTTTCTTAATTTCAATATTATTATCAATACAATCTCGGTACCAAATTAAATACACCCTTCAGTAAGTAAAGCACTATCCGCAAACTAGTGTTTTCATAAAATTTGTAAGTCCAGTCCTGTCGGGCCGATTTTATTAAAATTTTAGCATTACATTTTGATCTTTACTAGAAGGTTAAATTTCAATTTTGAAACAATTCTGAACATTTTTTCGGTATTTTTGGGCCCAAAAACATTTTTCAACCCCTGAAACCTACCCTTAAAATGGTCCGATTGGACTCATTTTAAATAGGTTCCGTGCGGTGATGGATTCCAACGTGTCTACCAAATTTCGTTAAAATCGATTGAGTCTTTCGAGAGTTATCGTGCTAACACACACACACACACACACACACACATATATACAGTGTGTCCACAGACTCATCCTCAACATGGGGATCTCCGTTGTTATGGGAGATAGAGATTTGGTTAAATGAGACAAAATGTGCAGAATCTCTAGTACTACTACCCTGCGTAGTCAAACTTTCCATATTTTGCTTGGTTCGCGACCGACAGTTGAAAAACGAGATTTACCCATTTTCGTTTTTTGTTTATAACTCGCATATTAAGTAAGTTAGAAAAAAAATATTTTCACTTTCTTAAGGCTGTTTTTTATGAAGATTTCAAATCTCTTTTCATATTTTTATTTACTTTTATAGTTTTAGAGATACTTGTATTAACTTTGTTTTTTTAAATACACGTCAAAGATGGCCATGACACCATTGGAAAGAGATTTTTTTTCTCTTTAATTTAATATAAGGGTTGATGGATTTATTTTCAAAAATAACAGAGTTATACGTAAAACACTGATTTTTAATAGTAGGCTATGCTAAATTAATTGATAAAACAACAGAAGGCTTAGCAAACAGTTGAAATTCGCGTTGGCTTAGTAAACGGCTATTTTGTTTTAGCTGTCAATGTGTAGTTTGTTGCTAATTTGTCAGTTTATTAAGTGATTTATTAAATTTATTTTTGTTATCATGGAACCATTTTGTAACAATGAAAAATTTGATATGTTATCTTGTTACATTCTATGTCACAAAAATTCAACCAGAGCTGCAGAAATGTACTTCGATCAGTATCCAGAACGAAGACAACCTCATTCGTCTATTTACAGAAACTTACGAGTAAATTTAATAAACTATGGATCATTTAAAAAGCCGTTTACTAAGTCAACGCGAATAAGTGAAGAAGACAAAACTACTGTTTTACGATCAATTGTTGAAAATCCGCTTATTTTTCATTGTTACAAAATGGTTCCATGATAACAAAAGTAAATTTAATAAATCACTTAGTAAACTGACAAATTAGCAACAAACTACACTTTGACAGCTAAAACAAAACAGCCGTTTACTAAGCCAACGCGAATTTCAACTGTTTGCTAAGCCTTCTGTTGTTTTATCAATTAATTTAGCATAGCCTACTATTAAAAATCAGTATTTTACGTATAACTCTGTTATTTTTGAAAATAAAACCATCAACCCTCATATCAAATTAAAGAGAAAAAAAATCTCTTTCCAATGGTGTCATGGCCATCTTTGACGTGTATTTAAAAAAACAAATTTAATACAAGTATCTCTAAAACTATAAAAGTAAATAAAAATATGAAAAGAAATTTGAAATCTTCATAAAAAAGGGCCTTAAGAAAGTGAAAATATTTTTTTTCTAACTTACTTAATAAGCGAGTTATAAACAAAAAACGAAAATGGGTAAATCTCGTTTTTCAACTGTCGGTCGCGAACCAAGCAAAATATGGAAAGTTTGACTACGCAGGGTAGTAGTACTGGAGATTCTGCACATTTTGTCTCATTTAACCAAATCTCTATCTCCCATAACAACGGAGATCCCCATGTTGAGGATGAGTCTGTGGACACACTGTATATATATAAACATTTTCAAAAATGGTGCCAAAATGTTCAGGATCCTATGAAACGTCGAGAAATGTTGGTCCGACCCCTAGGTCCTGCCATCCGACCGACGCCAATAGTGTATGTGCCATATGGCAAATACACTAATAAACAACACAAAAGTCGTAGAGTTGGAATGGTCCCGTCTTCCAATTGGCTGGAATTTTTTTAACGTGCGTTTTAATTTTCAACACAATCGCTGATCTCATCCTTTTTTTGAGCGTTTGTTATTTAACTATTGAGACAACGGTTAAAGAGTCGATAATATGAGGGCATATTGCAGTCCGTAACGTAGGTACGGTTTTAACAACGTTATTATGAGCTTTTATATTATCCCAGTTTCGGACATACGAACGAGAGCTCTAAACTGTTTAATCGTTAAAAGGAGCTTGAAGCTCGTCAGAAGAGTGTTGCGTTGTGATATGTGCTTTAAGTAGTTCTTAACTATTTCATTATAGGTATATATAGTCACGATTTTATAACTAACCTACTCAAAATGTTGGTAAAAGCTTCAGTGATGGAAATGCCTTTTCATGATTATTAAAGAATATTTTTAGGAAAAGTTTTCAAGCGACGCCTAATTATAATTTTGGGACTTAGGTAAATAAATATGATAAGCGACATTTTGAGTGTATAGATGCGTTCGAAGAGTATCATGCAAAAATACGCTTGTAATAGTAAATTTCTTACCTGTCACAAATAATAGAGGGAACTGTGTGGTCTAGTGGTTAGCGCGTCGGCCTCTAGATCAAACTATCGTGGGTTCGAATTAGTGTTGCCGTCTAGATCTAGATTTTGTAGACTCTTGTCTTGTCTTGTCTAGATTTTCAAGACAAAACTTGCAAAAGTCTTGTCTAGAAACTTTCAAGACAAAACTAGACTTGCTTTATCTAGATTCTAGATCAAGACTCTTGCCTAAACTCTAGACAATTTTTAAGAGTCTAGATAAACTAAGTAGTAGGCAAAGTAAACCACTCGGTTAATCTAGACTTTTGAAAATAATCTAGAGTTTTGATATTAGACAAGACAAGAGTTTTTTAATCTAGACTATAGACTTAGTGAAGTCTTGATATTTCAAGACAAGACTTAGTGAAGTCTTGTCTTGTCTTGTCTAGATGGCAACACTAGTTCGAATCCCACCTGTGCTTATGAATTTTTTGTGATATCATTTAGTTTTAAGATTGTTGTTATTTAGTGTAATTGAAAGACGCTAATGACCTGAGATGTCGACTCGTCTATAATCTACAATAAATAGAATAAAATAAACAAATAGTAGACTTAGAACGACGCACATAGCCTACAGTAGCTGCGCGTCTTGTAAAAATGAATTAAAAAAAATAGTACCTACATTCAGTGGCGTACCTTTACTTCGCGGGGCCCAGGTGTAAAATTTTTTTTGGGGCCCCCCTCCCCCCACTTTATCCAACTAAGAAACATTTCCAATTATTCATGACATCATCATCCCATCAACATTTGATTGTATTCTCAAAATGTTCTACGTCATATATAAACGACTCTGTAATTAAAAGAAGTTCTATTGGTATTCTTCAGATAATATTGCGCTCTTTTATATTTAAGGATAAATAAATCCTCCAGTCGAAATCCCAAATAAGGTACACTCTAAATCAAACATGACGAATTTCATATTAAAGAGCAATTGATTGAAACAATAGTATTTGAATCTAGAAAGTAAATGCAATCTGCGCTTAGATCATATATAATTGGACTGAGAAAAAAATCGAGTGTAAGGATTAATCAATCAGTAGTTGACCCAAAAATTGGGGGCCCCTCGAGGCTAGGGGGCCCCGGTGATTGCCACCTGGAACACCTGTGGTAGATACGCCACTGCCTACATTGTACATCTGACCAGTAGTGACAGTATGCTAAAACGGGCGATATACGCGTTTTAAGTTTTTTATTTTTTAGACGGTTATAACTTCTGACAAAAAATAACGATCTGCGCTTGTGTTGATTCGATTCTGCGTACCTACTTTTTTCTATAAGGTCAAGTAATTTGAACTCTTATAGTACATATACGTCAACATGTTACCAGTCTTCTTCTTACAAGTTTTTAGTAATTTTTAGAAAGTTTATTTAGTTTTTATTTTGAGGTCAAAAAGGCATATCCATATAAATTTATGCCTTGGAGGAGACGTGGCGTGGACCGTCCCTGTCGCCCCTCGTTTACTGATTCAGATTTTAGAATAGTTTATATTTTTAAGAAATTCACAGTAAGGTTTTAATTTTTCGGACATAATTGCTTACATCGAGCATAACATTAAAAGGTCCCAATAATAACACACCTACGACCTCTAGGACCAGTAAGCTGTAAAACAGTAAAATGGTACTCCTGTGCTTTAATATGGGGGAAAAGGTATATTAATTTTTATTATTATTGTGTACTAAACAGTCATTAGGAAGAACATTATACGATCTCTCTCATTTCATTAGTTCTTAAATTAATACACACACAGCCGTTACACAACACATAACATAGCGGACATCAATGGACTGTACTAATAAAAGTACACGTCCTAACTCACTGCTTGCAGCCAATAACTTATTAGTGTATTTGCCATATGGCACATACACTATTGGCGTCGGTCGGATGGCCGAACCTAGGGGTCGAACCAAAATTTCTCGACATTTCATAGCCTCCTGAACAATTTGGCACCATTTTTGGAAATATTATATATATATATATGTGTGTGTGTGTGTGTGTGTGTGTGTGTGTTCGCAGCGTAACTCTCGAAAGACTTAATTGATTTGAACGAAATTTGGTACACACGTTGGAATCCATCACCGCACGGAACCTATTTAAAATGGGCCAAATCGGACTATTTTAAGGCTGGTTTTTGGGGGTTGAAAAAAGTTTTTTGGCCCGAAAATACCGAAAAAAATTTCAGAATTGTTTCAAAATTGTAATTTAACCTTTTAGTAAAGATCAAAATGTGCTACTAAAATTTTAATAAAATCGGCCCGACAGAACCGGACTTACAAATTTTATGAAAACACTAGTTTGCGGATAGTGATTTACTTACTGAAGGGTGTATTTAATTTGGTACAGAGGTTGCATTGATAATAATATTGAAATTAAGAAAAAAAATATAATTTTAAGGGATGTATTAAGGGGTTAAATTTTTTATTTTGTCCAAAAACAAACTTATGTTCACATAATAACAGCACTATGCCTGTATTAGCAAATACACTATATTGTCGGCAGGGTTTTGGCACTGCGACCCGAGTTTTTTATTATTACTATTACTATATTTATTAGTCAAAACACAATAAAAATTGTATAGGCATTGTCAAGATACAAGAAATATATAAGATCACAAAGAAATTACAATAGGTTGGAGTTTACTTTTTTAAAGCTTGTAACCATATTACATTTGTAGTACTCTTCAAAACTATAAAAAGGTCCTAATATTAAAAATGTTTTTAAATTTAAAAAGAGGCTAGGTGTGTGGGTAAGACCATACTGTTAACTTCCCATTGGGTGACCACTGACCAGTCTACAGTAGAGAAACTATTTGCAATACAGATTAACATGTTTTTTTTGTTATAAAAAAATTCGCCAATTCAACTCTTTTGCAAACCGTCTCAGGCTTTCAATATACAAGTGTGTGTCGAATGGAATTGGTCCGGAGTCGATATCACTCTTTGTTCTCGAGATATGCGAGACGAGAAACATTTTACAACAATTTTACAGTATAGTTTTTTTGGTATAAACAAAAAACCGCTAATTGAAATTTCCTGCAAACCTAATCAGGTGTTTATTATGTAATTATGTGTCAAAAGAAATTGGTCCCGAGTCGATATCATTATTTGTTCTTGAGATATGCGAGCCGAAAGAAAGTTCACCAACGTACGTACACACACACATACGGAAATATAGTAGATTCGGACTCTAGGGACCTCAAAACGTGTAGATGTGTCCAAATTTTTTATTCGCAAAATCGGATCCATTACAACAACTTGCAATGGGAAGTTAATAACAATTTTGCAACTTCACTGTTAGTTGTAAATAAAAGATATATACTTACAACGAAGAAGATGATTGAATCTTTAATCATCTAAAACTGCATTATCTTGTGAAATAATACTAATTTGAAATCTGTACCTATTTACATCAGTAGTAACATGATAATACCTACTTATATAATAGTAGTAAATTATAATATAAACGTACGTCTCACACTTGGATCGTTAGATGTTATGTGACCATAAGTGATTCAAGTTAACCCAACTATAATAGGATATTAATTCCAGAAACGTTATTATTAGATTTTTGGTACTATATAATAATATATATATTGTGTTAACCGTACGTAACGTACGACAGAGATGTTATACAACAAAGACGATGTTCTAAAACTTCTTACACTTATCAAATAGATAAAGTTTTAACTATATAGTCCAAGCTCCCATCGCACAAGAAGGTACCCCATCGAACACAACAAATTTAAAATGGTTGGAAAACATGTAAAAAACATTTAAGAGTTTTATTGGTTGAGCAGTCAAATTACTTATTTGATTCCTGCAATACCGGAAAAAATCATTTTACTAACCATAGTCACTGTCAGGAATCCAACCTGAACCTTTCCACTATCGCGGAATGAAGTACTCAACCGTTATATCATTACCACGGTTGAGTACTGTAAGCTCATTCCGCCGCGATAGTAGAAAAGTTCAGGTTAGATTCCTGACTGTGACTACGGTTAGTAAAATGATTTTTTCCGGTATTACAGGAATCAATTATGTAATTTGACTGCTCATCTAATAAAACTCTTAATAATGCTTAATCAGCCGTTAAAAAATTTTTATTAATGTAAAAAACATGTCACGCTTGCCAAACTAGTGAAAATTTGTTAATTCTATTTTTAATGAGTTTTTGAAATTAGATAAGAAAAATGAATTTACTTTTAGAAACACCTGCTTGAAATTTATACAATTTATGGTAAATAATGTACTTATCATTTTAAAAAAAATTGTCTGGCTGACAATTTTTGTTAATTAACATCTGACAGACATTTTGTTATGAATGATTTTTTTTATGAAAGTGCACTTTATGACACCTTGGTTTTTGTTTTATAATGAATTTTGAGATCTCCCCTATCTATAAAGTGAACAAAAAATAATTCATCTCATACAACAGACTTACTGAAACCGCCGTATTTTTTCTTGCAGAATACAAACGCAGATTGTATACGCAATATAAAACTTAGGTTATAGGAAGTTATTATTATATACAAGTTATAACTATTCATTACCGTTTTTTAATGTTTATGAGATAACAATAAATGGTCACAAATTAGTTGCCGAAGTATTTCAATGCCTACCATTCCCTTTTATGTCTTTCGCTAATAATAAAAAGATATCTGGGTGACCGAGCTTTGCTCGGTTGAGTTCAATAAAAATAGTACTTAATATGCTGTGAGATATTGATATTGTATTATTTTCTCATTCTGTAAATTTCATCAAAATCTTTATTCATTTTGAGAAAAAAAGGTCTAGGTACGATTATACGTCATACTACATTTAGCGTACTTATACATATTTTATATAGGTAATATATAAAAATAACATACCTATTTATTTAAATATTAGTTAAAACTACTTACATAATTATGTTTAGTTTTTATTGTTGTTATTTTTTTACTATTCAAATAATTCACGGTTTTAATAAGGTAAAGATTCACTGTCAGAGTAAGTATTTTGACATAAATAATTAAAGTAGTTTGTTTTCTCCGAGGTTTTCTCCAAAGCCTACTCACCATATTACAATGTTTTGAAAGGTCAAAAAACCGTTTTTAAAAATGATAAAATCGATAAGAAAACGAATTTTTCCAGGGATGAGAACTAGCTAGATCGATTTTTTGTCCCCCGAAACCCCTTTTCGGTAAATTTGATTAAAATCGTTAGAGCCATTTTCGAGAAAAAATTTACATATATATATAAGTACATACATATAGACATACAAGATTAGCTTGTTTAATAAGATAGGATATATGACATAGATATATGAATAAGGATTATTTTTTAAGTTTGGTACAAAAAACTACACAAAATGAAAGTTCAGAACTTTTATTTATAGCGTACTTTATTTTTAAATCCATTTTTCTGATTACAGCTTTGCTCTTTTTACCCGGCTATGGCACATAAGGAGGGTTTTGAATTTGGCAGTCTATGTATGTATGTGTGTATGGATGTATGTGTGTTCATCTGTTCCTTCGTAGCTCCTAAACTACTCATCAGATTTGAGCAAATGAAGTATCTTTAGATTTGTATGAATGCTCCGCATAACATAGACTATATGACGTCACGTTAGATCTAATATGGCGGCTAAGAGAGAAAAAAAACCCCAACGCAAAAAAAGAAAAATATTTACAAAATAATGTGTCGAGTTTGGTATCAAATTAAAGGTATGAATGCTTCGCGTAACATACGCTATATGACGTCACGTAAAATCTAATATGGCGGCTAAGAAAAAAAAACCTAACGCAAAAAAAGAAAAATATTTACAAATGTATCGAGTTTGGTATCAAATTATTATTATTACGCTACGTATTCAAAATAAATTAGAGAAATCTGCAAAATGTTTTAAAAAAATAAAATAAAAGTAAAAAAAATAAAACCCGACTACGTAAAAAGAAGATGACAAGCAAATCCAAACGTAAGACAGTATTTTTACTTCCCACCTCTACTATATGGTAGGGAAGTAATGGATTCAGTCCGAAAACAATATTTCGAGATTTTAACAGATTTTCACGTTTTGAGACCCTAGCAATCGTTTAAGATCATTTTCTGACTGATGTCTGTATGTGTGTGTGTGTGTGTGTGTGTGTATGTGTGTGTGTGTATGTGGTCAATTTTTCGCCTTCGATATCTTAAGAACGGAACAACATACGGGCATGCCGATTGTTCTATTGTGTTTATCAGCCTTTAACTTAGATCTGATTAGATTTTGAGTCAAATCGGTTCAGTGGATCCTGAGATATTCAAAAAAACGTCCTCAATGTCACGTATTAACATAGGTAAAAAAAAATATAAATGAATTCTAGATGTTATAATATGAAAAAAATGTAAATATTTTTTTTCTCTAAAATGTATAGTTTTCGAGAAAAAAAATATTTTACTAAAAAAAAAATAAAAATTGTACGTAAATCAAGGTAACCATGATTTTTGCTATATTAAGTTAGCCATCAGATCACCAAACAAAAAATTCGACTGATGACCAGTCCTATACTTCCCACCTAGTAAATATTTGCAAAAAATAAACACTCTTTTTTTTTATTCTTTGACTAGGCCCAATTAACCTTAGCTGTTGGTGGTCTTTAAAACACAATTTAATTTTTATTCTTTGAAAAAAGCATGGCCCTCTTTTTTGTTTGGTGATCTACTGATGGCTAACTTAATATAGCAAAAATCATGGTTACCTTGATTTACGTACAATTTTTATTTTTTTAGTAAAATATTTTTTTTCTCGTAAATATACATTTTAGAGAAAAAAAATATTTACATTTTTTTCATATTATAACATCTAAAATTCATTTATATTTTTTTTTACCTATGTTAATACGTGACATTGAGGACGTTTTTTTGAATATCTCAGGATCCACTGAACCGATTTGACTCAAAATATAATCAGATCTAAGTTAAAGGCTGATAAACACAATAGAACAATCGGCATGCCCGTATGTTGTTCCGTTCTTAAGATATCGAAGGCGAAAAATTGACCACATACACACACATACACACATACACACACACACACACACACACACACATACAGACATCAGTCAGAAAATGATCTTAAACGATTGCTAGGGTCTCAAAACGTGAAAATCTGTTAAAATCTCGAAATATTTTTACTTCCCACCTCTACTATGGTAGGGAAGTAATGGATTCAGTCCGAAAAAAATATTTCGAGATTTTAACAGATTTTCACGTTTTGAGACCCTAGCGATCGTTTAAGATCGTTTTCTGACTGTGTGTATGTGTGTGTGTGTGTGTGTGTGTGTGTGTGTGTGTATGTGTGTGTGTATGTGGTCAATTTTTCGCCTTCGATATCTTAAGAACGGAACAACATACGGGCATGCCGATTGTTCTATTGTGTTTATCAGCCTTTAACTTAGATCTGATTAGATTTTGAGTCAAATCGGTTCAGTGGATCCTGAGATATTCAAAAAAACGTCCTCAATGTCACGTATTAACATAGGTAAAAAAAAATATAAATGAATTCTAGATGTTATAATAT
The DNA here is from genome assembly GCA_039654895.1 of Mongoloraphidia duomilia. Taxonomy (NCBI): domain Eukaryota; kingdom Metazoa; phylum Arthropoda; class Insecta; order Raphidioptera; family Raphidiidae; genus Mongoloraphidia; species Mongoloraphidia duomilia. Next base: position 12,384,290 of record CM077517.1, on the reverse strand, counting down.
GAAAAAAATGTAAATATTTTTTTTCTCTAAAATGTATAGTTTTCGAGAAAAAAAATATTTTACTAAAAAAAATAAAAATTGTACGTAAATCAAGGTAACCATGATTTTTGCTATATTAAGTTAGCCATCAGTAGATCACCAAACAAAAAAGAGGGCCATGCTTTTTTCAAAGAATAAAAATTAAATTGTGTTTTAAAGACCACCAACAGCTAAGGTTATTTGGGCCTAGTCAAAGAATAAAAAAAAGAGTGTTTATTTTTTGCAAATATTTACTAGGTGGGAAGTATAGGACTGGTCATCAGTCGAATTTTTTTCGGACTGAATCCATTACTTCCCTACCATAGTAGAGGTGGGAAGTAAAAAGAGGGCAATGCTTTTTTCAAAGAATAAAAATTAAATTGTGTTTTAAAGACCACCAACAGCTAAGGTTATTTGGGCCTAGTCAAAGAATAAAAAAAAAAGAGTGTTTATTTTTTGCAAATATTTACTAGGTGGGAAGTATAGGACTGGTCATCAGTCGAATTTTTTTGTTATCAATTGTCGGGGACCTGTTCGGGAGTTAAAGAAAAAATTTCGGTATTGTAGTCCCCGGCTATTGATAACAAAAAAATACTGTCTTTCGTTTTGATTTGCTTGTTTTCTTCTTTTTGCGTAGTCGGGTTTTAGTTTTTTTACTTTTATTTTTTAAATGCATTATTATCGAG